>CM041041.1:5000-17500 GCA_023078785.2 Hyles euphorbiae
TAACCTAACCTAACCTAACCTAACCTAACCTAACCTAACCTAACCTAACCTAACCTAACCTAACCTAACCTAACCTAACCTAACCTAACCTAACCTAACCTAACCTAACCTAACCTAACCTAACCTAACCTAACCTAACCTAACCTAACCTAACCTAACCTAACCTAACCTAACCTAACCTAACCTAACCTAACCTAACCTAACCTAACCTAACCTAACCTAACCTAACCTAACCTAACCTAACCTAACCTAACCTAACCTAACCTAACCTAACCTAACCTAACCTAACCTAACCTAACCTAACCTAACCTAACCTAACCTAACCTAACCTAACCTAACCTAACCTAACCTAACCTAACCTAACCTAACCTAACCTAACCTAACCTAACCTAACCTAACCTAACCTAACCTAACCTAACCTAACCTAACCTAACCTAACCTAACCTAACCTAACCTAACCTAACCTAACCTAACCTAACCTAACCTAACCTAACCTAACCTAACCTAACCTAACCTAACCTAACCTAACCTAACCTAACCTAACCTAACCTAACCTAACCTAACCTAACCTAACCTAACCTAACCTAACCTAACCTAACCTAACCTAACCTAACCTAACCTAACCTAACCTAACCTAACCTAACCTAACCTAACCTAACCTAACCTAACCTAACCTAACCTAACCTAACCTAACCTAACCTAACCTAACCTAACCTAACCTAACCTAACCTAACCTAACCTAACCTAACCTAACCTAACCTAACCTAACCTAACCTAACCTAACCTAACCTAACCTAACCTAACCTAACCTAACCTAACCTAACCTAACCTAACCTAACCTAACCTAACCTAACCTAACCTAACCTAACCTAACCTAACCTAACCTAACCTAACCTAACCTAACCTAACCTAACCTAACCTAACCTAACCTAACCTAACCTAACCTAACCTAACCTAACCTAACCTAACCTAACCTAACCTAACCTAACCTAACCTAACCTAACCTAACCTAACCTAACCTAACCTAACCTAACCTAACCTAACCTAACCTAACCTAACCTAACCTAACCTAACCTAACCTAACCTAACCTAACCTAACCTAACCTAACCTAACCTAACCTAACCTAACCTAACCTAACCTAACCTAACCTAACCTAACCTAACCTAACCTAACCTAACCTAACCTAACCTAACCTAACCTAACCTAACCTAACCTAACCTAACCTAACCTAACCTAACCTAACCTAACCTAACCTAACCTAACCTAACCTAACCTAACCTAACCTAACCTAACCTAACCTAACCTAACCTAACCTAACCTAACCTAACCTAACCTAACCTAACCTAACCTAACCTAACCTAACCTAACCTAACCTAACCTAACCTAACCTAACCTAACCTAACCTAACCTAACCTAACCTAACCTAACCTAACCTAACCTAACCTAACCTAACCTAACCTAACCTAACCTAACCTAACCTAACCTAACCTAACCTAACCTAACCTAACCTAACCTAACCTAACCTAACCTAACCTAACCTAACCTAACCTAACCTAACCTAACCTAACCTAACCTAACCTAACCTAACCTAACCTAACCTAACCTAACCTAACCTAACCTAACCTAACCTAACCTAACCTAACCTAACCTAACCTAACCTAACCTAACCTAACCTAACCTAACCTAACCTAACCTAACCTAACCTAACCTAACCTAACCTAACCTAACCTAACCTAACCTAACCTAACCTAACCTAACCTAACCTAACCTAACCTAACCTAACCTAACCTAACCTAACCTAACCTAACCTAACCTAACCTAACCTAACCTAACCTAACCTAACCTAACCTAACCTAACCTAACCTAACCTAACCTAACCTAACCTAACCTAACCTAACCTAACCTAACCTAACCTAACCTAACCTAACCTAACCTAACCTAACCTAACCTAACCTAACCTAACCTAACCTAACCTAACCTAACCTAACCTAACCTAACCTAACCTAACCTAACCTAACCTAACCTAACCTAACCTAACCTAACCTAACCTAACCTAACCTAACCTAACCTAACCTAACCTAACCTAACCTAACCTAACCTAACCTAACCTAACCTAACCTAACCTAACCTAACCTAACCTAACCTAACCTAACCTAACCTAACCTAACCTAACCTAACCTAACCTAACCTAACCTAACCTAACCTAACCTAACCTAACCTAACCTAACCTAACCTAACCTAACCTAACCTAACCTAACCTAACCTAACCTAACCTAACCTAACCTAACCTAACCTAACCTAACCTAACCTAACCTAACCTAACCTAACCTAACCTAACCTAACCTAACCTAACCTAACCTAACCTAACCTAACCTAACCTAACCTAACCTAACCTAACCTAACCTAACCTAACCTAACCTAACCTAACCTAACCTAACCTAACCTAACCTAACCTAACCTAACCTAACCTAACCTAACCTAACCTAACCTAACCTAACCTAACCTAACCTAACCTAACCTAACCTAACCTAACCTAACCTAACCTAACCTAACCTAACCTAACCTAACCTAACCTAACCTAACCTAACCTAACCTAACCTAACCTAACCTAACCTAACCTAACCTAACCTAACCTAACCTAACCTAACCTAACCTAACCTAACCTAACCTAACCTAACCTAACCTAACCTAACCTAACCTAACCTAACCTAACCTAACCTAACCTAACCTAACCTAACCTAACCTAACCTAACCTAACCTAACCTAACCTAACCTAACCTAACCTAACCTAACCTAACCTAACCTAACCTAACCTAACCTAACCTAACCTAACCTAACCTAACCTAACCTAACCTAACCTAACCTAACCTAACCTAACCTAACCTAACCTAACCTAACCTAACCTAACCTAACCTAACCTAACCTAACCTAACCTAACCTAACCTAACCTAACCTAACCTAACCTAACCTAACCTAACCTAACCTAACCTAACCTAACCTAACCTAACCTAACCTAACCTAACCTAACCTAACCTAACCTAACCTAACCTAACCTAACCTAACCTAACCTAACCTAACCTAACCTAACCTAACCTAACCTAACCTAACCTAACCTAACCTAACCTAACCTAACCTAACCTAACCTAACCTAACCTAACCTAACCTAACCTAACCTAACCTAACCTAACCTAACCTAACCTAACCTAACCTAACCTAACCTAACCTAACCTAACCTAACCTAACCTAACCTAACCTAACCTAACCTAACCTAACCTAACCTAACCTAACCTAACCTAACCTAACCTAACCTAACCTAACCTAACCTAACCTAACCTAACCTAACCTAACCTAACCTAACCTAACCTAACCTAACCTAACCTAACCTAACCTAACCTAACCTAACCTAACCTAACCTAACCTAACCTAACCTAACCTAACCTAACCTAACCTAACCTAACCTAACCTAACCTAACCTAACCTAACCTAACCTAACCTAACCTAACCTAACCTAACCTAACCTAACCTAACCTAACCTAACCTAACCTAACCTAACCTAACCTAACCTAACCTAACCTAACCTAACCTAACCTAACCTAACCTAACCTAACCTAACCTAACCTAACCTAACCTAACCTAACCTAACCTAACCTAACCTAACCTAACCTAACCTAACCTAACCTAACCTAACCTAACCTAACCTAACCTAACCTAACCTAACCTAACCTAACCTAACCTAACCTAACCTAACCTAACCTAACCTAACCTAACCTAACCTAACCTAACCTAACCTAACCTAACCTAACCTAACCTAACCTAACCTAACCTAACCTAACCTAACCTAACCTAACCTAACCTAACCTAACCTAACCTAACCTAACCTAACCTAACCTAACCTAACCTAACCTAACCTAACCTAACCTAACCTAACCTAACCTAACCTAACCTAACCTAACCTAACCTAACCTAACCTAACCTAACCTAACCTAACCTAACCTAACCTAACCTAACCTAACCTAACCTAACCTAACCTAACCTAACCTAACCTAACCTAACCTAACCTAACCTAACCTAACCTAACCTAACCTAACCTAACCTAACCTAACCTAACCTAACCTAACCTAACCTAACCTAACCTAACCTAACCTAACCTAACCTAACCTAACCTAACCTAACCTAACCTAACCTAACCTAACCTAACCTAACCTAACCTAACCTAACCTAACCTAACCTAACCTAACCTAACCTAACCTAACCTAACCTAACCTAACCTAACCTAACCTAACCTAACCTAACCTAACCTAACCTAACCTAACCTAACCTAACCTAACCTAACCTAACCTAACCTAACCTAACCTAACCTAACCTAACCTAACCTAACCTAACCTAACCTAACCTAACCTAACCTAACCTAACCTAACCTAACCTAACCTAACCTAACCTAACCTAACCTAACCTAACCTAACCTAACCTAACCTAACCTAACCTAACCTAACCTAACCTAACCTAACCTAACCTAACCTAACCTAACCTAACCTAACCTAACCTAACCTAACCTAACCTAACCTAACCTAACCTAACCTAACCTAACCTAACCTAACCTAACCTAACCTAACCTAACCTAACCTAACCTAACCTAACCTAACCTAACCTAACCTAACCTAACCTAACCTAACCTAACCTAACCTAACCTAACCTAACCTAACCTAACCTAACCTAACCTAACCTAACCTAACCTAACCTAACCTAACCTAACCTAACCTAACCTAACCTAACCTAACCTAACCTAACCTAACCTAACCTAACCTAACCTAACCTAACCTAACCTAACCTAACCTAACCTAACCTAACCTAACCTAACCTAACCTAACCTAACCTAACCTAACCTAACCTAACCTAACCTAACCTAACCTAACCTAACCTAACCTAACCTAACCTAACCTAACCTAACCTAACCTAACCTAACCTAACCTAACCTAACCTAACCTAACCTAACCTAACCTAACCTAACCTAACCTAACCTAACCTAACCTAACCTAACCTAACCTAACCTAACCTAACCTAACCTAACCTAACCTAACCTAACCTAACCTAACCTAACCTAACCTAACCTAACCTAACCTAACCTAACCTAACCTAACCTAACCTAACCTAACCTAACCTAACCTAACCTAACCTAACCTAACCTAACCTAACCTAACCTAACCTAACCTAACCTAACCTAACCTAACCTAACCTAACCTAACCTAACCTAACCTAACCTAACCTAACCTAACCTAACCTAACCTAACCTAACCTAACCTAACCTAACCTAACCTAACCTAACCTAACCTAACCTAACCTAACCTAACCTAACCTAACCTAACCTAACCTAACCTAACCTAACCTAACCTAACCTAACCTAACCTAACCTAACCTAACCTAACCTAACCTAACCTAACCTAACCTAACCTAACCTAACCTAACCTAACCTAACCTAACCTAACCTAACCTAACCTAACCTAACCTAACCTAACCTAACCTAACCTAACCTAACCTAACCTAACCTAACCTAACCTAACCTAACCTAACCTAACCTAACCTAACCTAACCTAACCTAACCTAACCTAACCTAACCTAACCTAACCTAACCTAACCTAACCTAACCTAACCTAACCTAACCTAACCTAACCTAACCTAACCTAACCTAACCTAACCTAACCTAACCTAACCTAACCTAACCTAACCTAACCTAACCTAACCTAACCTAACCTAACCTAACCTAACCTAACCTAACCTAACCTAACCTAACCTAACCAGTCTCAGCCCAGCCGCGGTCGCGAGCGGATCGTTTACGCATCGCTCCCGCGCCGAAAAACGGCTAAGTTCTCGCGAAAAATCGAAAAAGTGGTAACAATGTTGAAAAGTTATAAGTGTTTGGTATCCAAATGTGCGCGCTGAGACGCTCTATCGAACAGTGAAAACCGCGAAGTGATCGAACATTTTCCGGAAAAGTTATCGCGGAAAAACTGAAACTCCGAAAATCCTCGGGGACAAAAGTGCGTGCGGCGTCAAGGAACGATCTGTGACCCCCACTTTTTGGACTGTAGTTCGGTGCAGGAGGATCCCCCGCATACTCCTGCCAAGTTTCAGATTTTTCCCGCTGAAAATCGCGAAGTTATAGACAAATTTATAGCGAAAAACGTGCAAAAAACTGTGAAAGTGACACTTTTTAGGTCTTAAGTTAGGATTAAGATCTATGACCTAGTGTTTTTAGTATATAACCTTGTGCGCGTACTCCATTGCTATCATCTCGCCGAATCCCAGATTTTTCTGGTTTGTTTTGGCTGAGATATAGCGTTATTAAAAGTGAGTAAATATCTCCAATGACAGTGACATTTCGTGACAATTCAGTGACTATTTTTCTAGTATTAGCTTAGTGTTTTAAATTAATTTTTAGTGTCCTTGTGTGCGGACAGACCTCCGGTAGGTCCCTACAAAATCTCACACCTTCGAATTATCGCTTACCTAGGAAATAAGACTTTTCCCCTCTGTGACTTTTGACTTTTTAATTTGTGAAAAACTGTGGCAGTGACACTTCCATACTCAAATTTTGTAGTGATTTAGTGCATTTATGACATTTTATTTACACACCCGTGTAGCGCCAGACCTCCTCTAGGCCTGTACCAAGTTTGACAATTCTATTTTCATGTTAAGTGACTCAAATCTGACAAAACCTAGATAGTGATAGCGCGCTGCGGTACGGGCACTTTGTTCCCGCGGCTGGCTGGCCGCCGCCGCATTCCTTTCCCACGGTCGCGGGCGACCCTTGAGGTGCGGCCGGGTTGCGGGAGCGGGGACGGTGTGCCTCGGTGCACGCTTTAGTGAATTTTAAATTTGAAAGTTTTAAAACTTTATTGACTTATGTTTGGTGAGTTACAATTTAACATTTTGCGGTCCCGGGTTCATATGAACCGGACTATCTAGACACGAAATGTCGCAGCCTTCAGATGAACCAACTACTTTCATCGGGTCGGACGAAATTAATCCCACCGATATATTTTCCTTCACCAATGCGCTCAACAAAATTGCCGACATCATTACCCACGCTGTTAAAGACGCAAAAAGCGTTACCGCTTCGAATAAACGCCGTATTTGCGTAGCGTCGGATGATGTTCGCATGCTGGCGAACACGCTCTTATGCTGCGGCTTTGCGCCCCACGATGGCGCAGGCCCAGCACCTACCCCTACTGTCGACACGTCCAAACTCAAGGACGACATCATGTCTTGTGTGAGAGAGGAGATGGGCAAACATCTCACCGCTGTCGAAAACATCAAGGAAGATCTACTAAAACAGCAACAACAACAAGCAAAGGTAACCTACGCTACGGTAGCCTCCGCCGCGGCCTCAGCCGCCGCCTCTGCCGGCAATCGGATCGCAGCCAAACCCGCCAGCTCTGCGAAAACGCCCTCCCATCCTGCGCCTCAAACCACACGCCCCGCGATAATTGTTACGCCAAAGGACAACATCAAGACGAAGGAAGAGGCTGTCGCTGCTTTTAAACAATCTATCTCCTTCAGAGAAACCACTTATGCGCCCACAAAAGTTCAAACATTATCTAATAACAAGCTGAGAGTGGAATTCGACTCCGCGGATCAACGCGATGACGCCCTCAATCGCCTGCGAACGGCCGAGCGCGTAAGCGCCGAACCCGCTCGCCGGCTCATGCCAATGATAATTTTGAAGGGCGTCTCGGGTGATGTACCCGCGGAGGAATTGGTTTCAATAATACGCGGCCAAAATCCCGAAATTGGAGCATTAATCGAGAGCGACGCGGACCTATGTTTTAGGTTCAAACGGAATAATCGCAACAGTAAACTATACAATGCGGTGCTTGTTGCGTGCCCCAACGTATGGCGGCGGATCACTGAGGTGGGACGGGTCTGTGTGGACTACCAACGTGTCCACGCAGAAGACTTTTCCCCATTCCTACAGTGTTTCCGCTGTTTACAGTTTGGGCACACAAAGGCCAAATGCACGAACACAAGCTCACCCTGCGCTCACTGCGCAGACAGTAAACACACCGCAGATAGCTGCCCTATAAGGGAAAAGAAGGGTAAACCGACTTGCTATAACTGTGTCAACCACAACACTCGTTTCAGCTCTAAAATCGACACGGGACATAAGGCGACATCGCCCACCTGTCCGCGCCTCCGCTCAATGAGGGAGAGGATCGGGCAACGGGTCGATTACGGCCAGTAGCCCGCACTCTCCCTTATTGCTCAATGAAAGCGCATGCGCATAACACCGCGCCCCGTGTCGGTTTCGGAGTTGAACCGACACACTTAACAAACACTCATACAACTCGCTAACTACTAAACATGCATCCACACACCGCAAGCACAACTCACACACACCTTTCACACATTCGACACACACTCGCTTGAGCATGGCTCGGGTTCGCGTCGCCTGAGCCGCCTTCGCGTAGCGGCATCTCGGCTCGATTCCTGCGCCAATACTCGGCGGGCTAAAACTCCACTCTCTCAGTAAGTAGCACCTAATATCTATTGTACAAACCATCACTATGTTAGTTATACAATTAATCTTAAGCTTATTTTATTTTATACAACCACTACTTATTATTAATTACGCTACTACTTATACTCTTTTATTTTATACACTAATATATGTGCTTCTCTTCTTTAACTACCCATACCAATCATCTCTCACGTTCTCTCACCTCCATCCTCATTTTCCACCCTACAGCTCTTAGTCTTACCCTATATTATTCCAAACACTACTATTGCAATATAATCACCTAACTTCTATAAATGTATAACATTATAAATTTTATTAGCATATAACAACCTAGATTGTAAGATTAATTTGTATTAATACTGTCTATTATGTAAACGGAGTGATATCGGCCCGAACTATTATTAGCGCGGGCTGATATCACTTTGTTATTATCAATTCGTGCCTATTGTCAGCTGTTAGTACGCATCGCCCGCCCGCCGCGCCAACCCCCTAACTCCCCTGCCTCCTGGCGCCTCGACGCCGCCTCAGGCCCCTTTCGTGCCCTGACACGCTCACGGCGGTTAATAGACAAAATATTCTCAACCTTATTCTCTCCGCACTATAGTTACAAATTAGATAGCATGGGGCTTGCCTCGGCGGGTGAATAATGTGTTTAAAATCTATGTTTTGATGTTTAACTAGTTAGCTCTTAATATCATAATAATGTTTTACTTCATGTATAGCTTTAAGTTCCTTTTACACAACTAACACTCATATTCTTCTCTCAGACCTATATATTAAATACTTTATATATACACCACGCTCATCAATCACTCATTCAACGCCATTTTCTTTCTTTTCACATCTATTCAACAATATCAATATACACTGGTTATTAAACTACAACTATTACACATCACCATTATATTAATTATACGTTATACAAAGTATTACAATACTTGCGCTTGCGTTTAATTGGTTAGTTTTAATACTAGAATTTAATTTTACTTCATGTATAGCCATTAGTCCTTACTATATTATCAACTATATTTAATATTTACTCTTCCCCGTTATTGATCAAACGCATTATATGTACTCCAAATACTCTAATTTTATCCATAATCACTAGTCTTACTCTCACAGATCAATTAACATCTCATGCTGCGACATTCTTCTTTAATAATTATTATATAATATTAATATTCATACTTGCTACTACGCTTACCTTCAACGCATTCAATTCTATATACAAAACATAATACTTCATTTTAAACTTATAAGGACATTACGACCGACGCCTGACACTTTAGTCTGGCAATTTGCACCTGTAGTGAGTCACTATTGCAGCGGCTAAGGGACTCTGTTCTACGCTTTGCTCAATAACATTTACATCTAATTTTCTACACATCTATGATTTTTGTTTATTTACTTTCAATTATGTCACACGTATCATTACCCGTCATTATTGTTACATTTTCATGTCGAAATACTATTTAACTGCAATGAACAACCACTTTATCATAAGTTTAATATTAAGTCTTTGAACGATTGTTTTCTATCTCATCTTTATTTTTCGAACATCAACTTTTCACTTATAAATAAGCTAAATATATCTAGAATAAGTTTTTAATAATGTATTTTATGTACAACACTTTTTAAATCTGCTGTGCATCGCGGAACTCCCTTGTAGGGAAATTACGCCATGCGCCTGCGCCGCGCAATAGCAAATTCGCTTAGTCGAGTTAGCCTTTGTAGCGGCGTAAGGTTCGCATAATGTACGGCGGAGCGCGAGCCCCTGGTGAATGACTGCACCTTATAGTGCTCATATCGTCCACTAGGAGCCACGTAAATTTCACACTTCTCAAACAACTTACATCATATTATATCTTACTTATATACACGTACTATACTAACATTAACTCCCTCATCTTGTCCAATTCATTTTCTCACAAGAACATATGTATTACTCCACCTATTCCATTTTTTTTTTTATTTATTTTATTGGGATTACCACCACCCCTTAATTAATTACATTTACTTAATACATACTAACATTCATAGATTTCATCAGTTTTATTTTCGACGCCTCCTACGCGCCGCACATCTATTGAGTCACAGAAGTGGCTGCTTCTCGCGCTTAGAATTAGCATAACTCCTTTAATATCATTCTCCTATTTTGCTTATACGCACAATAATTTTACTTGCTGATATACACTTATATCCTATAATTATACATCACGATAAAACATAAATAAATATGTACACTGTCACTTTCTAATACATTTCTACAATTTCGCACACAATTACTTCAAACATATCTTCTTACATACTCACGCTCACAATATATGCCTAATTTGTCATTTAAAAACAAATCTCTCGCTACTCATTTCAAACACCCATATAACCTTTTACTGCCCCCCGGACAATGGCCGCGCCGCGGGCTTGGGACGCAGCGTTGCGCCCCAGCGATCCCTCACGTGCGCGGCTTTAGTTCGACTAGGCACTTATCTATACAATATCTTCTTTATACATTATATAAATTATTACAATGTTTGCGTAACACATAATTATCTTTAGGGTATTTTACATACAGTCATTTACTTTAACATCTATACACATTAAACAATTAATCAACTTACACGGTGACACATATTACTTTAACAAATATATCAATCACACATTACGTCATTGAATCCGGCCTCCCGGACCAAGGCCCCGCGCCGCTGCGCGCAGATTTTCCCACGGTCGCGCCGAGAACAATGGGTATTGTTCGATCTAACATCCAACATTCTTTTCATTTTGTTTTAACTAGCAGTATATTCCCCTTGAAATTTGATATAAATACATATTTACATTAAACTAAACATTTTACACATCATCACTATATTAATTACACATTATACAAATTATCAAAATACTTGCGCAACATGATTATATGTAGGGTAGTTACATACAATCATTGACTTTATGATTAACACACATTAAATAATTAATCAACATACACGGTAACACATATTACTTCACGAATATATCAAATTACACATTACGTCATTGAATTCGGCCGCCCGGACTGGAGCGCCGCTGCGCGCAAATTTTCCCACGGTCGCGCCGAGAACAATGGGCATTGTTCGAACCAACATCCAACATTCTTTCTATTTTGTTTTAACTATTATGATATTCCCCGTGAAATTTGATATAAATACTTATTTACATTAAACTACATCTATTACACATCACAATTATATTAATTATACGTTACACAAATTATTATAATATCTGCGCCACACATAATTATCTCTAGGGTAATTACATACAGACATTAACTTTAAGATTAACACACATTAAACAATTAATAACATTCACGGTGTACACATATTCCTTTAACAAACATTATATCAAACTACTCATTACGTCATTGCATTCGGCCGACCGGTCAGGAGCGCCGCTGCGCGCAAATATTCCCACGGTCGAGCCGGGAACAATGGGCATTGTTCGCACCAACATTCAAGATTCTTTTTACACTTGTGTTAATCTTAAGTATATTCCCTTTGAATTTTGATATAAATACATATTTACTTTTAAAAATTTTACTACACATCACCATAATATTGATTATCTAATCACTTAATCGAAATTAAATATTTATATTATTCAACAGTAATTCACTTGTAGCACTACACATTAACACTAAGTTTCCTCGCCTAACATTCCATATAGGAATTTAATTATTATCCCTTAATTATTAACATAATTTCATCACGTACAAACTTCCCTTATTGTCACACACAAATTTTACACACTAACATAATCTCCACTCATATTCACTCAAACACAAATAAACTCTTCCAGATTAGTCTGAAACATTAAACAACATTAACACTTATATAAACATTACACACATACAACACAATTAGTAATTGTTAATTTTTCACATATCACTTTTACAATAATTAATACACGTAAACTCATCACTAACTTACAATTTTACAAATTCTCACTTGTTCC